>JARBWK010000007.1:46962249-46984479 GCA_030556195.1 Anolis apletophallus
AAAATGCTCTTTGATTGTGGATGAACTATAAATCCCAGCAACTACAACTCTCAAATGTCAAGGTCTATTTTCTCAAACTCCACCAGTGATCACATGTCGGCATATTGAGTATTCATGCCAAGTTTGGTCCAGATCCATCATTGTTTGAGCTCACAGTGAGCTCAGGAGGTAGGTGAACTATAACTCTAGAACTCAAGGTCAATGCCCACCAAACCCTTCCAGTATTTTCTGTTGGTCATGGGAGTTCTGTGTACCAAGTTTGGTCCAATTCCATCATTGGCGGGGTTCAAAATGCTCTTTGATTGTGGATGAACTATAAATCCCAGCAACTACAACTCTCAAATGTCAAGGTCTATTTTCTCCAAACTCCACCAGTGTTTACATTTGGGCATATTGGGTATCTGTGCCTAGTTTGGTCCAGATCCATCATTGTTTGAGCTCACAGTGAGCTCAGGAGGTAGGTGAACTATAACTCTAGAACTCAAGGTCAATGCCCACCAAACCCTTCCAGTATTTTCTGTTGGTCATGGGAATTCTGTGTACCAAGTTTGGTCCAATTCCATCATTGGTGGAATTCAGAATGCTCCTTGATTATAGGTGAACTATAAATCCCAGCAACTACAACTCCCAAATGACAAAATCAAGCCCCCCGAAAACCCCACCAGTATTAAAATTTGGGCCTATCAGGTATTTGTGCCAAATTTGGTCCAGTGAACGAAAATACATCCTGAATATCAGATATTTACATTACTATTCATAACAGGAGCAAAATCACAGTTATGAAGTAGTAATGGAAATAGTGTTATGGTTGGGGGTCACAACATGAGGAACTGTATTAAGGGGTCATGGCATTAGGAAGGTTGAGAAACACTGCCTTGCAATCACTTGGATCCAGAAACTGCAGTGTGGGCGGGGCCCCTGAGCGAGAGCTGTTGGGTATGAGAATAGCGGGTGGTGGGCGGAGCCTCTGGCTGGCTGGCCAATGCTTGGATCCTGTGGCTTTGGGTCTCTTCCAAGGCAGCGAGAAGCCGAGGGCTTGGCAAGACTCCCCTGCTCGCTTGATTCCTGCAGGCGAGGAGCCAAGAGGGAGGCGACGGGGGAGGCGGAGCAGCAGGCTGGCTTTCCGGAAGATGGCTCGCTCGGGAGGCGGCAGGGCTCTGCTGCGCCTCTTCGCCCACCTCTCCCCTTCTCCCCGGAGGGCGCCCACCGCTCTCTACAGGTAAAAGCCTGCTGGCCAAGGGGCCAAGGCGCAGAGGGCAGCCTGCTCACTCGGCTCTGCCCGCGCCTGCGCAGTTGGGGACCAAGGTTTCCTAGCTGCAGGAGGAACTGGAGGGCATGCAAGGAGCTCTTCCTTCGCCTGGAGCGTACAGCGTTCCCTCGCTACGCGGTTCGCTTATGGCGGACTCGCTGTTTCGCGGATGTCAAAAAATTATTAATTTAAAATATATATCATGGCGTTTTGTTTATAATAATAATATTATATATTTTATTATAACATATTATTTTAATATATTATTATAATATATAAATAATATATATATTTATAATATTTTATTATAATATATTATTATAATCTATTATATAAATGGGTTCACGTCATGTGATGTATACCTCAAACAAAGAAACCATACAACGCAGAAAAACAGTACTTGCCAACAGAAATAGGCCTCAAGCAAGGTACGTTTGTAGCAAAGAAACTTTCCCCCCCCCAACCAAAACGGCCCCAAAAACAACGAGTAAAAATAAACCTACATTTTTCAGTATCCTCCGGGGCAGCCAACGACTCCCCCAGCCTCTACATTCTGAACAACATGATTGGCTGCCAATAAGGGCGGTTGCATAACTGCTGTAACCATAGCAACGCTGGCAAGAGCCATCCAAGGCTAGGATAGAATGCTGAGAGACTTCAGTTGGTGTTTGAGGGTTAAACTGCCAAAACCAAACTCTGAGGGAGCAATTCTCCAGCAAATTCCTACCCACACAACACAACTTCCAATCACAACCCATCCCACCAACCTTACGGGACCCCCGTACACACAACACCTACAAACACCACAAACTAAAACCATTCCTTCCTTCCACACAGACATAAACTGACCCAAAAGACAAGCCATGCCTTATAAAAATAACAGCATTGGACGACACACTCACAACGCTACATACATCAAACAAAAAGGGCAGAACAAACGCCAGTACAGAAACACACTGCGCAGCAGAGACACAGACAACCGGTCACTGCACGACGCACAGATGAGAACCAAATGCAAAGAACTGCACGACAAGAAGAAGTGCGCAGCCAGGAACAACAAAGACGCAGAAATGCAACACAACAGCAGCGCACAAGGAGCACAGAAACACGACGTCGCAACACAGAAAACAAACTTCAAAAACACCACAACCAATTCCACCGCCTAGCCTTCAGATACAACGCTGCAGAAGACTACAGCATGGTGCCAGAGGCCGACATTGGCACCCTAACGCACATCTGCACACACTGCAAAGCCCTGAAATACCCAGCAGAAACACCAGGAATGTGCTGCCTAGCCGGTAAAGTCTCTCTACCACCACTTGCCACTCCTCCACAACCACTACAGACTTTTCTGATTGGACACACTCCAGAATCAAAACACTTCCTCCACTATATAAGACAATACAACTCATGCTTCCAGATGACATCATTTGGAGCACACATAGAAAGTGCGCAATTCATGCCTACATGACCCCACCAAGACCGTAAGTAACATCATTTCCAACCCTTACATCTCGCATCTCCTAAATAGGGCACAGCAACGCGTGCCGGGTACAGCTAGTAATTACCAAAATAATGTATAAATATTAAAATAAATAGAGCATACACACATCGCGGTTTTTCACTTATTGCGGGAGGTCCTGGAACGTAACCCCAGCAATAAGTGAGGGAACACTATAAAGTCAAACTGCATTGTTTCTACAGCAGGCACGGGCAAACTTTGGCCCTCCAGGTGTTTTGGACTTCAACTCCCACAATTCCTAACATCCGGTAGGCTGTTAGGAATTGTGGAGTTGAAGTCCAAAACACCTGAGGGCCCAAGTTTGCCCGTGTCTGTTGTAGACTCATATAATCCAGTTCAAAGTGGGTTACCTGGATTATATGGCAGTGTAAGAAGAGACCAAAGTCCACCATGGTGAATGCCTGCCTACCAGGGCTCTTGATTTCTGAATGCAGCCTTTTAACAACAGAATAATACCGAATTGTTTGTTTATATGTCCTTGATCTGAAATGAAAGTGTTTTGGATTTTTCTCCCTTCTGATTTTGGAATATTTGCATATAATGAATGAGGCCGGATCTACACTGTCCTATATCCCAGGATATCCCCTCATCCCAGATTATCTGGCAGTGTAGACTCATATAATCCAGTTCAAAGCAGATAATGTGGGATCAGATCCTAGGATATAGGGCAGTGTAGATCCCGGCTAAGGGCCCTTCCACACAGCTATATAACCCAGATTGTCAAGGCACATGGGACCCTCTGGTGGCACAGCGGGTTAAACCACTGAGCTGCTGAACTTGCTGATCAAAAGATTGGCGGTTTGAATCCGAGGAGTGGGTTGAGCTCTTGCTGTTAGCCCAGCTTCTGCCAACCTAGCAGTTCGACAATTTGCAAATATGGGTAGATCAATAGGTACCGCTTCTACAGGAAAGTAACAGCGCTCCAAGCAGTCATGCTGGTCTTCAACTTAGAAATTGAGATGAGCATCATCCCCCAGAGTCGGACATGACTAGACTTCCCAACCACAGTAATATTTCTACTAATCATGCAGGTCCTGGTAAAGTTTTTGTATTTTTTTTTCTTTGATGTGATCGTTGGCTCCACCATTTTTCACCTAGTAGTCCTTCCTTGATGGATGATTTTACAGCAAAACCTTGAAGGTCAAAAATGTAGGGGAAAGCCCTGCTAATTGAGATCTCGTTGCTTTGCTGTGCCATCAACTTGGGTTATTATAAGTAAGAGACCTCCAAGATTCATTGACTAATCTGATCTAGGCCCCATTCCACGCAGTTGAATAAAATCCCACATTATCTGCTTATTATCGAATATTTTCACTTATCCAGCATTCTGCTGGCCTGTTGATGTTGATGATAAACAAGACTTGACTCTATTGGAACATATAATCTCACTGTTGTTTGGTGGCCAATGGAGCCCAAGTAGCATCTAGCCCAGTGGTGGGCAACCTACGGCCCATGGGCCGGATTCGGCCCGGCAGCCGATTCTGTCCGGCCCGGGGAGAAGGGCGTCGGGGACGGGGCCAAGAGGAAGGGGTGCTGCTGCCGTCATCCCATTGCGGGCTCTGTGGGGCCTGTGTTGGGAGACAGGCTGGAGGAGCGGCGGCTTTGGAGTGCCTGCCATCCCTGGACGCGATGCGGGCCTGCAGCAAGAGCACTTGGCGACTTGATCGTCTTCCAGGTCGCCAGGGCGAACAGCCACTTCAGATCGCCGACTGCTCCCCTGACTCCCCCTGGAGGTGATCCGACTGCAGGCCTGGATCACCTCCAGGGATGGCAGGCGCTCCATAGCAGGGCGATCAGCTGGGGAATGGCTGGGGTGAGCGGGCGGAGGCCTGCAGCCTCCGATCGCCTGCTGCTCTGCTTCCCTCTGCTGCGGCAGCGGCTGGGTTCGCTTTGCCATCCTCTGGGCTGGGGCCATTGGGCCATTCCATCTTAGGATCCTTCCTCTCTTGAGGATGTCAGCCTTCATCTTGGTTCGCACCTTGTCTTCTTGAATTTAATTTAATTTTAGTGGTTTTTATTATTATTTTATAATAATTTTATAATAATAATATAATAAATAATATAATATAATAATGTTATATTATATTATAATTTCAATATATTACAATGTGTATATATACGATAATATAATAATAATAATGATATTAATACTAATAATATATGAATATTTCTTGATATATTACTATGTTAATATTAATGATGTGTAATATATAGTAAATATAGCAAATAAATAAATAAAGAATGTAGATTAGAATGTAGTTCAGCCTTTAGGTGCAGCCCTCCATAATATTTTTTTGGCTCTCGCGTGGCCCCTTGGAAAAAATAATTGCCCACCCCTGATCTAGCCACAGTTAGGCTTCCAGAAAGAGAAAGCAGCTACCATCAATTCTGGCCTAGATTTACCAGGACAATGTGACCTTTCTTTCCCTAGCTGGAGACCTGCAACTTGTAAGGGGCCCGTGAGGGCAACAATAGGGGTCTCATGTTGGGTCTCCATGTTGCCATCTTCATTACATGATTGAGTAGTCATATTTTGAAACTGGCCTATTTTGTTTTCCAATTTTGTTTTGTTTTTTAGTTCTATCTGGGTGTTTAAATTCGGTGACTTGTTTGAGTTATTTGAGTTGTGAACTTGTAATTGGTGTTGTCTGGATGGAAGGTCATACACTCTACCAGATATTTATTTATTTATTTACAGTATTTATATTCAGTCGTTCTCACCCCGCAGGGTATTCAGGGCGGATTACAATGTACACATACATGGCAAACATTCAATGCCATAGACACACAACACATATAGACAGACAGTCAGAGGCTATTTAACTTTTTTCTGGCCACCAGGGGAGCTGTCACTTCACTGTCCATCTGCGACACTGATGAAGTACTTTCTGCATTCCCCGCATTCTTTTTGCTGGAGATTTTTTATAGCCTTGTAAATTTGTTAAGTTAGCTTCCCCACACATAGGTGGTACCTAAATTTCCTACTTGATAGGTGCAACTGTCTTTCGGGTTGCAAAGGTCGACAACAAGCTACACAAAATTGGCCGGAAGCTCACTCCGATTCGGGCTGGTTTTGAACTCATGACCTTATATAAGTTCTCGAATCCATGGGTCACGGAAGACTTTAGTATTAGCAATGGAGTATCCTTTCCAAAGGAAGTCCTTCGGGTGCAGGAGGTGGCTGGGGATTGAGGAATTGTCAAAGATGAGAAAAACACGTTTCTCATTGGGGCAGCTTGGTAAAAAGTGATTGTCTTGGAGGTTGATTGCTCCAAGGGCTGGACGAAGGTAATTTTAAATGGTAAGCGAACAGTATCCCCCCCCCCCCCAAAACAGAATTAAAACTGGGACGGGCTTCATGGGGCCCCAGGGAAGCCCCGCAGAGAGGCCCGCCGAAGAGGATCCTCCTCCGCCTCTTCTGTCTGCTTGCTGTGTTGGGTGCCACGTGCGAGGGGAGGGGCGTGCGTACACGCTCATGTTTGGAGGAGGAAGTGGGTTACGTGCGCGCTGACTGGCAGGCTCTCATCCCTGACTGACACGCGGGGGTGGCGTAGCCAGCGCGTCTTGTCTTCCGGCTCCGGCAGCTCACTCTTCTAGTTCTCCCCAAACGCCAGAGGAGAAAGACAGCGGAATGGGCGAGAGGGCGCCGAAGACAGCCCATGTTGGCTCTCCTGAGTATGTGGCACCTTACTCGAGCGAGTAGTTCAAGTAACAGCTTGATCCGGCCCTGATCGCTCCATGCTGAAGCTGTAATAAATGTGAGAGAGGAGACTTTATGGTCTTTCTATTTCTCCATCTGCTGCTGTCCCGATGATAAAATTGAAGCAGTATCTGGGTTTTTTGGAGGACCCGCCTATAGCTTTTCTCGGCTGCTAGCTCACTGTGACTAACATCAGGAGATAGCCTGGTCGTATCTTTAAAATCTTGCTATTTATGAGAGCTCGAGAGAAAGATCATATTGCGACTATTCCGGTTCTTCTTGCAGATTAGGTATGAAGGGATCTTTATTTATTTATTTATTTATTTATTTATTCCCAGTGTTTATACCCCGCTACTTCTCAACCCCCGAGGGGGGACTCAGTGCGGACCTAACAGACGGCAACAATTCGATGCCACACAATACATAGTAACACACAGTTAAAATTAAAATACATTAAAATACACCTAGAATTCAATACATTAAATTTACATTTACTCTCTTATCTGTTCTGGACAAAGAGCAGAGAACCTTTTGAACCTTAAACAACGGAAGGTCACTATGAGATTCCTCAAATAGCCACGTGTGAGATAACCTTATTTGCTTGATTTCAATGTATTGTTTAGATGACCTCCCAACACAATGGGAACTATCAAGTTATAAGCCCTTGTTTCAGTTTGTTAAAGCGACAGAATACAATTCTGTGTGCAGAAGGATGCATTTTCCGAGCATACCATGAACATCTTAAGTCATTCCCAAGGTCCACTTCATCAAAGTAATTTACATATGCAAATCCGTTACTACTAGGGGCAATTTTACCTGGTCTGGGGACCTGTTATCTACTGCTTGAATATTTATTTATTTATTTACTTACTTACTTTATTTCTATTCCTCCCTTCTCACCCCGCAGGGGACTCAGGGCGGATTACAATGTACACATTACATTTAGACACACAAACATACAAGACAGACAGAAGCAATTTAACGTCTGGCCACCAGGGGGGGCTGTTGGACCCCTTCATTTCTCAGCGTGTTTCCAGGAGATCCTTTTTATGGCCTCGTAAATCAGTTAAATTTAGCCTCCCCACTAAGTGGTACCTTAATTTCCTACTTGACAGATGCAACTGTCTTTCGGGTTGCAAAGATCGACAACAGGCTACACAATAGGTCGAGAGCTCACCTCGACCCGGGCAGGCCTCGAACTCATGACCTTCTGGTCAGTAGAGATCTTATGCAGCCGACACCCAGCCACCTGCGCTACATTCCACTTGGATTGCTCCGCTCTCTACCTAAAACACCGGCATCCATTTATGGATTTTTAATTAGTGTTTTTATTGATGTTTTTATACTATTTTGCACTAATTGTTTTTATTGATTGTATTTGTATAGCATCATTGATGCATTGTGAAGCCGCCCTGAGTCCCCCTATGGGAGAAGGGTGGGGTAGAAATAAAATAAAATATTTTTTTTGAAAAAAATGATCTTAAAACTCAGCATTTAACCCTGTCAGGGTCAAAGGGTAACCGGTTTAAACAAAAACTGGTTGTTCCTGGAAGCCACACTAGAGCAACACTTCACTCTCCCCTATAGTGATGTAAAAGGATTCAGTCCCCAATCTCTCTGTGATCTCATTTACGTTGTATGTAAATGAGTAACAGCCTGCAGGATCCTGGGTTTTGAAGTTTGATAAGACACTAGAACAGTGGTTCTTAACCTGTGGGTCCCCAGATGTTTTGGTCTTCAACTCCCAGAAATCCTAACATCTGGTAAACTTGCTAGGATTTCTGGGAGTTGAAGACCAAAACATCTGGGGACCCACAGGTTGAGAGCCACTACACTAGAACGTGCTAACTGAGCCCCCACTTTGGAAACCTTTAACAAACACCTGAAAACCTGGCTTTTCCGCTGTGTCTTTTTCAGCATGCGAGCTACTCTTAAAGCAGCCAAGTCCAAAAGATCTACCTGCCCCCGCCGCTGTGCACTCCCGCGCGCTCCCGCCGCCGCGCGCTCTTGCCACTGCACATGCCCCTGCTGCTGTTTTCCGCCCGCGCAGCGCTTCTTCCGCCTGCGGGGCATTGCAGGAAGGAGAAAGCATGAGGCGGGGCATCCAGAGGGAGCGCTCCGCCCTGCCTGTCTCACCGGCAACGGAGGCTGCACAGCTGTTTCAGGATGAGAGAGAGGCAGGACGCTCCCTCCAGAGGCCCTGCCTCGTGCTTCCTTCTTCCTGCAATGACCCGCAGGCGAAAAAAGCACAGCGAGAGCGGAAGCCAGCAGCAGGAGCGTGTGTGCACGCAGGGTGTGCACACGCATGGCAGGAGCGCCCCATCCGGCTGGTGAGGCCCGAAGATCACCTGGAAGAGGGCTGAAGATCTACTAGTAGCTCCCAAGCAACCCAATGAGCACCCCTGCTTTGGAGAGTAGTTATTTAATGTCTACCATTGCTTTCCTCAATGCCCCCGTTTTGGTCCCCCGTAAAGGATGCTATTCCGCTTACCTCACTCCAAATTTTTAACATTTTCTCTGTGTGCCTGCGTTGTTGTTTGTTTGGGCTTGTCACGATGCAAGGACTCGGCCGGCCCCTTAATAACACACACAGAGACGGTAATCAGCTAACTATTTATTGAATAATAAAGAACAGGTGAAAAGGTAATTGTCCATAAAAATATTGAAAAGTTCAATCCAAAGAAAGAGTCTGTAGTAATCCAATACAATGACTTGGCAAAAGCTTGGCAAAAGGCTTGGCAAAAGGCTCCGCAAGGCAATGCGGATCAAGGAACAAGACAAGGTTCAATCAGGGCCCAAGAAACTTCTTGGCAAGACACGAGCCGGCAACTTGGCTCCGTGGTCCTCTGCTCGCTTCACTCCACTTAGAATAGAAGTGGCTGAGCTACTGAGGATCCGTTCCCACGGATCCTATACTTAATCCCCTTGGCGAGGTCCCCGACGCTCTAGGCTTCGGCGCCAATCTGTGCTACGGGATCTCGCACTTCTCTGGCGCTCTAGGCTGCGGTGCCAACCCCTCCTGCTGGACTCGATGCTCTCTCTCCCTATCGAAGCCCCGTCCTTGCTTCCCAGCACCTGGTTCACTATCTTCATGAGAGACAACCTCCCTTTCAGCTTCCATGGGCTCATCCTCCACTGTTTCCCTGATTCTCTCCTGCAACCCGAAACCACCTGGCTTCTCATAACAATCGTCACTATCAACACTCTCTGAATCAGTCTGACCTTCCCAGTTATCGTAGCCGTCCGGCCATCCATCATCTCAAGCCAAGCTCTCGGTGGGAGAGGAAGGCCCAACTAACTCATTAACCCCTTCCTCCATTTCCTCATCAGCTGCAGCTGGCTCCAATGCAAGTGGGACCCCCGGTGCTGCCCCCTGCCCCCCAGGCACAAAAGAGAACTGGGTTGCTACAGGGCTTGGCCTCATGTGAGCCGCCCCGAGTCCCCACTGGGGAGAGGGAGCGGGTTACAAATAAAGTTTATTATTATTATTATTATTATTATTAATATTCCTCCCAACCTGCCCAGAGGGCCAGTGTGGTGCAGCGCTTTAAACGTTGGACTACAACTCTGGAGGAGAGGATTCAGTTCCTCATTCTGCAATGGAAACCCACTGGTTGAGCCTGTGCGAGTCACACTTTCCCAGCTCCAGAAGACCTCACTAATAATAATGATGATGATGATGTTGCTGTCAGTTTTCCAGGCTGTATGGCCATATTCCAGAAGCATTCTCTCCCGATGTTTCACCCACATCTATGGCAGGCGTTCTCAGAAGTTGTGAGGTCTGTTGGAAACTACGCAAGTGAGCTTTATATATCTGTGAAATGTTCAGGGTGGGAGAAAGAGCTCTTGTCTGTGAGGCAAGTGTGAATGTTGCAATTGGTGACTTTGATTAGCATTGAATGGCCATGCAGCTTCAAAGCCTGGCTGATTCCTGCCCTGGAGAATCCTTTGTTGGGAGGTGTTAGCTGGCCCTGACTGTTTCCTGTCTGGAATTCCCCTGTGTTTTGAGTGTTGCTCTTTATTTACTGTCCCACATATTAAACATCAAAACATATTTCTAAAAATTCATATTAAGATACACAGAACTAAGATTGAACATAAGATGCAAGTTTATAATTTGTGGTTAAATCTAGCTGGCTAGGCCTGCTGGAAGCGATAAGTTTTCAAATGTGTTTTAAAATCTGACAGCTTAATTAGCTGTTAGAGCTCTTCTGGCAGATCATTCAACAATATTGGGGCGGCCAACGAAAAGGTGATCTGGTTGACAGTCACCAGCTGGGAACTGGGTGGTTGGAGTAGCATCATACCAGAGGACCTCAGTGTCCTAAAGCGAAATTGTGCAGGAGAAGGCAATCCTGTAGGTCAGTGTTTCCCAACCAGTGTGCCGTGAGCTATCATCAGGTGTGCCGTGGGAAATTGGAACCTCCAATACCCTTTCTTCCTCCTCCTGCCGAACACTTACATTTTCTTCTCCACTCAGGCTCCCTTCTTCCCGCCCTCGCTCTGCTCGCTTTGCCTCGCTTTGCTCACGCTGCCGCTTCTGCCGCCATTTTGATCCAAGGGGGGAGCGTGAGCATGATATATATATATATATATATATATATATATATACACACACACACACACACACACTTGCTGTGCCCTATTTAGGAGATGCGAGAAAGTCTGAGTATGTAAGGGTTGGAATTGATGTTACTTATGGTCTTGGTGGGGGCATGGCTGTGTCGTTGTGGGTTGTTCTGGTGGGTGGGATGTTGAAGTCCTGGGGAGTTGTCGGTGTGTCTTTCTGTTCTGGCGTTTGTTCTGCCCTTTTTTGTTTGATTTATGTAGCGTTGCGAGAGTGTCGTCTGATGCTGTTCTTTTTAGGAGGCATGGCTTGTCTTTTGGGTCAGCTTATGCCTGTGTGGAAGGAAGGAATGCATACAAATGGGTTGAGCAGTAGAAGCAAGGTTGTGTTATGTGCGTATTGTGTTGTGTGTAGGTATTACTTTTTGGTGAGTTAGTGGGTGTGTGGTGGCATTGTTTTTTGTTTGTGGTGGTGTTAGGTGTTGTGTGTGTGGGGTCCCGTAAGGTTGGGGGGATGGGTTGTGATAGGAAGTTGTGTTGTGTGGGGAGTATTGTATGTATGTATGTATGTATGTATGTATGTATGTATGTAGTCCAGTGGTTTTTTTGTATTTTTGGTCGTGTTGTTTAATTTTTTGGGAGGTGGTAAACATACCAAGTGGGGTTTTGTGTGTATGTGGGCTGATTTGGTGTCTCTGCCTTGGAAGGTTTCTCTGTCTGTGGCAGTCGTTCGATGATGGGTCCTCCTTTATATTATATATATATATATATATATATATATATATATATATATAGTGAGAGAGAGAGCACAACAGCACAGGCAGAAAAGCGAACATCACAGGGAAGCATGTCTGTGTAGGAGGGTGAACATTAGGAAGAACTTCCTGGCTGAAAGCTGTTCAGCAGTGGAACTCTCTGCCTCAGAGTGTGCTTCCGTCTGGCTGCTCTCTTTCCAGCTGGCATCCCTGAGGACCGGGTACATTTTCGTGTTTATGTTTACCAACTATTACTACATTTGGCATTTGGCCTGTGTATCAACTCTCCTGTTCATTGTTCACTAGTTATATACTGAGTGTATAAATACATTTAAAAACATATTAACTATATGTATTACTGTGTTAGAGTGTCATTTTGTGTCATTTTGGTTGGTGGTGTGCCCCAGGATTTTGTAAATGTAAAAAATGTGCCGTGGCTCAAAAAAGGTTGAAAAACACTGCTGTAGGTAACCTGAACCCAAACAATGTAGGATTTTACCGTAGTGCCTTAGTAGAAGGCAGAATTTATGATTTGATTGTTTAACAAGGGGTAACATCATCTGGTACATGCAGATCTTCAGCCCTTAATCACAAAAAAGGCTTTTTCTAGCTTCTTAGACGATTTCAGCAGTGATGCCAAACCAGAGCCTATCTTCTGTCAATGAATCACAATCTCAAGTCATAAAATATACACACATCACGGAGGAAATGCTCATAGTCCTTAAGCTTGGAATTAATGTGTCACCCATTAATTTGGTTTATTGGTTTTGGGCATGGGGAATTGATGCCGGAATAAAAATATATATTGATTTTTGAGAGAGAAAATGTAACATTATGAATGCATACTAATGGCTACTGTAACTGATCAGTTCTGAAAATAATCACTGAAATTATTAACATCCGTGATGAACATCCATGGTAGTGTTAATATATTAGCATTAATACTAAGTATTCCAAGTTTGCTTAAGAGGCCAGTCTGCTGCTAACTGCTTCCCCTTGCTTTATTTTAAATTGAGGTATTTGCTTCTATTTTTAGCAGAAAGATATTCTTGGGACTCTGAGCATTTGTACACGTGCCATACACTCAGGTTTGTGCTGGTCAGTGACCGTAATAAAGTTTTGTATTGTATACTCAGGTGTCTCTCATGTCAGTTGCAAGTCAACGTCTGTGACTGGTAGCTATCTATTTGTTAAGTAGCTTCAATACAATAGAGCTCAAATTCTGATTATTTCTTTTTGGTGGGGGTATTCTTTTCTAGCACTGCAGTGATCTCAGCAAAAGTGGAAGTGAATGGTGTCAACCTGCACTATCAGCAGACAGGAGATGGAAACCACGTTGTCCTACTACTTCCTGGCATGCTCGGTGTGTAGCTTTTGTTTTATGTCGAACTTACCAGAGGTTTCCCTTTCTTGAACTAGAATGCACACTCAATAATAATAATAATCTTTATTTATACCCTGCAGGGGCGGTCTAAAGTAATTTTAAATGGTAGGCGAACATTATTTTGGCGCCCCCTCAATTATTCCCCCCATGTAAAACAAATATACAATTATAATATCACAATACCATTAGTAGTATTATATTGTATCAATGTATATACAATATATTATACCATACTCATACTATATTATATCATAATTATATTATACTACATTACAATATAATTATATTATAATATATTGACATTATAATATAATGTAACATTCTATTATATTATTATTATAAAATAATAAATAAAATTATTTATTTAAATAAAATTATCCTCTACTAAATATTTTCATTACTCCTATGAAACTCAAATAACCCAAAATAAAGTAAAATAAAATATTATATATTACTATTTTGTACAATACCACTATACTGCAATATTGTTTGTAATATTACATGTAATATAAAATATATTATTCTATTTTTATATTGTATTTTTATTATATTGTATGACAATATTAAGCAGAACTGTATAATAACAAGAAATGCAATGTAAATGCATCAAAATCAGAATATATTACCTGCCACCCGTCTCATAATTCATAGGAGTCTCCCATAAGTCCAAAATTAGGATCCCAATGTAAATGTAAATAGAAAAACAGCCAAAATGTTCAAATGAGGTCGAATACAGGCAGCGCGGCCTGGGCAAGCTTGGGCCCTCCCTCCCTCCTTCTAAGTGTTTTGGCCTCCAACTCCCACAACTCCTCATAGCCTCAGGCCCCTCAGGTCTAGACAGAAATAGAGCCGAAGAAAGGAAGGAGGGAGAGAAGAGGTCACAGAAGAGGAGGAGGAGGAAAGCCCTTCATTCATTCCTTCAATTACACTTCCTTCACTGATTCTTTTCTCCTTCCCAAAACAAACGCGGCAGAGACAAAGGGAGAGGGGAAGCACTCCCTGTCTGCCCGATAGGGAGTGCTTTGCTTACAGGCTTCTGCGCAAGGGAGCTACTGGGCATGCACGGAGGTTGTCGCGCATGTGCAGTTGCTCCTGCGCTCAACTTCAGCTCCGGAGCAACTGCGCCTACGCGAAAACCTCCGCGCATGCCCAGAAGCAGCGTCGGAGTGCACAAGGCCGGGGCCCAAAAGCAGGCAGCTGCGGCACTGCCTGAGGAACATCGGCAGGGCCAGGATGGCGCCCCATGGGGCCAGGATGGTGCCCCCTTCCCAGATGGCGCCCTAGGCGGCCGCCTACTTGGCCTACCTGTAGGACTGCCCCTGATACCCTGCCACCATCTCTCCGATGGGGACTCGGGGCGGCTCACATGAGGCCAAGGCCAAACAACAGATTACAATAAAATAAAATCAAAACGTCAACTATAACACAAAAATTACATACATATAAATAAACAATATACAAATAGATATCTAAAATCACAAATGACAAGGAGGGCCGCATGCACAAATATAAAAAACTAGCTGTACCCGGCACGCGTTGCTGTGCCCTTTTTAGGAGATGCGAGGAAGTCCAATCATCCACGGTGTGCTCTCCTCTAAACTGCAGTTGGATGGAGTGTGGGTCAAGTTGGGTCTTTATTGGTCTTGGTTCTGGGCCACAGTGGTCTGTGGGGAATGATGGGTTTTGAAGTACTACAAATCCCATTTTCCATGGTGGTACTTCAAGTCCCATCATGCATGGTCGGGGCTCTGTGTGCCAAGGTAGGTTACTGTAAATTCATGCCATACACAATGTCCCATGAGCTGAGGCCTAGTTAGGAACAGCAAGTTAATGAAGCCTTACTGTCAATTCAGGCCATACACAATGTCCAATGAGCTGAGGCCTAGTCGGGAGAATCAAGTTAATGAAGTCTTACTGTCAATTCAGAGCGTAAACAGCTTCCCAGTAAGTGAGGGCTAGTTAGGGAAATCAAGTTAATGAAGTCTTACTGTCAATTTAGAGCGTAAGCAGCTTCCCAGTAAGTGAGGGCTAGTTAGGGAAATCAAGTTAATGAAGCCTTACTGTAAATTTTGGGCGTGGTCTGTGATTTTTTGGGGTGTAAATTTTTGGTTGCAAGTGATTTGGGTGTTTGTGTTGGGGATTGGCTCAGGCCTTTTCCTTATTCTGTTTTGGCAGTTTTTTATGGTTCGGCATTTTCATGTTGGCTGGCCAGTGCAGCAGTTATGCAAATCCGCCCTTATTGGCAGCCAATCATGTTGTTCAGAATGTAGAGGCTGCGTGAGTCTTTGGCTGCCCCGGAGGATGCTGGTAAATGTAGTTTTATTTATACTCGTTGTTTTGGGGCCTTTTAGGTTTTGGGGGAAAGTTTCTTTGCTACAAACGTACCTTGCTTGAGGCCTATTTCTGTTGGCAAATATTGTGTTTCTGCGTTGTAAGGTTTCTTTGTTTGAGGTATACATCACATGACGTGAACCCATTTATATAATAGATTAAAACTCAAGGTGAGATAAGCAGAGTAGCTTATTTGCGAAGGCGAGTACATATTTAAAAATGGGGGGGGGGGGGGCTCCAAAAACGGCATTGAGGAGAGCAATGGTAAAAAGTTAAATGACTACTCTCAAGATTCTTACCATTCCGTCTCTCACAGGCTGGCAACCATTAGAATTAATTGTGTAGGGAACTGAGTCTGTAGTGTAGAGTTATTTATAAGAAGTAAGATTGACAAATAATCTGAAATAGGGTCAGATGATACATGGTTATTATTATGATGTTTATTTATACCCCACTTTATCAAAGTAGATTCAGTCGATGTGGTTCAAGGCCACATGTACTGAATTTCATAGCTGATAAAATTTCATTCCAGGTCCCCTTGGCATAGATCTATTCTGACCCATATGTTATCTATATAAATAAAAATGTAATGTTAGTTTGTGGGATTAACAGAACTCAAAAACCCCTGGATGAATTGACACCAAATTTGGACACAAGACACCCATCAGGCCAACAAGTGTCCATCACTCATAAAAGCACTGAAAAACAAGGCAGAAGAGACTTAAAATTACATTACAACGCATATGCAAAACCACATATATACACATATACACAAATTTATTTATTTATTTATTTATTTGTACAGTATTTATATTCCGCCCTTCTCACCCCGCAGGGGACTCAGTGCGGATTACAATGTACACATACTGTACATGGCAAATATTAAATGCCATAGACACACAACACATAAAGACAGACAGACAGAGGCTATTTAATTTTTTTTCTGGCCACCAGGGGAGCTGTTGCTTCATCATCCATCTGCGACATTCCCCGCATGCTTTTTGCTGGAGTTTTTTTTATGGCTTTGTAAATTTGTTAAGTTAGCCTCCCCACACATAGGTGGTACCTAAATTTCCTGCTTGACAGATGCAACTGTCTTTCAAGTTGCAAAGGTCGATAACAACAAGCTACACAAAATTGTTCGGAAGCTCACTCCAACCTGTGCTGGCTTCGAACTCATGACCTTTTTGTCAGTAGTGATCTTAATGCAGCTGACACCCAGCCAGCTGCGCCACAGTCCTGGTGGCGCATACACACATATATACACAAAAAACACATATACACAGACTAGGCCACAACAACGTGTGGCAGGGGACGGCTAGTATTATCTAAAGCAGTGTTTCTCATCCTGGGGGTTAGGACCCCTGGGGGGTGGCGAGGGGGTTTCAGAGGGGTCGCCAAAGCCTATCAGAAAACATGTGTTTCTGATGAGCTTAGGAACCCCTTTGACAGAGAAGACTGAAGATCTCTTTGCTTGTTCTTCTCTTCCTTTTTGGAAACAGACAGGGAATCCTCTCACCAAAAGCCCTCCTCTGTTGTGATTGGCCAGCCTCTCAGCCTAGGGGAAGGCTGTTTCTGAGACGCCAATTTGGGAGGGGAGAGCAGGCGTGCTCAGTAATTGGCAGCATGGTGCGCATGTGTGGGTGAGGGAGAGCATGTGAGGCTGGAGGGAGGCTCATGACAGCAATTCCCTTCAATGCATGTGGGTACTGTGTGGGAAGTTTGGCCCAATTCTATCGTTGGTGGGGTTCAGAATACTCTTTGATTGTAGGTGAACTATAAATCCCAGGAACTACAACTCCCAAATGTCAAGGTCTATCTTCCCCAAACTCCACCAGTATTCACTTTGGAGCATATTGAGTATTCGTGCCAAGTTTGGTTCAGAACCATCATAGTTTGAGTCCACAGTGCTCTCTGGACGTAGGGGAACTACAACTCCAAAACTCAAGCTCGGTGCCCACCAAATCCTTCCAGTATTTTCCGTTGTTCATGGGAGTTCTGTACGCCAAATTTGGTTCAAATCCATCGTTGGGGGAGTTCAGAATGCTTTGTGATTGTAGGTTAACTATAAATCCCAGCAACTACAACTCCCAAAATCAACCACACAAGCATATTGACAAAGCACTCTTACTGTAAAGATATTCCTAATAATAATAATAATAATAATAATAATAATAATAATTTGTATCCCGCCACCATCTTCCCAAAGGGACTCGGGGTGGTTCACAGAAGCACACCAAGTGCCACATGCAGACAACAATGCATAAGTATAAATACAGTGACATAAGTATAAACAACACCGCATAAACATCTCATTAATAAAATTATAAAAATTAGAAAATTCCTAAAACACAGTCATAATAATCAGTCAGTGCGGCCCAGTACTCTCAATCATTCATCACATTGGCCATGTTTTTAGACTCAAAGGCCTGTCTGAAGAGCCATGTTTTTAGACTCGCCCAGAAGGCCAGAAGAGAGGGGGCTAATCTAATTTCTTTAGGGAGGGTATTCCAGAGCCGGGGAGCCACCACCGAGAAGGCCCTCTCACACATTCCCACCAACCGTGCTTGAGATGGTGGCGGGACTAACAGAAGGGCCTTCCCAGCAGATCTTAATGCCCACACCTAATGTTCAATCAAAATTTATTCTGTGTAACTTAAATCCATTAGACCTGGTTCTAACTACTGGGGCAGCAGAAAACTATGACAGCATTAGAGGCATGTCATCCCTCAGTTTTCTCCTCACCAAGCTGCCCATGTCTAGCTCCCTCAACCTTTCATCGTATGTGTTCTCCATACCTTATTTATTTATTTATTTACAGTATTTATATTCCGCCCTTCTCACCCCTCAGGGGACTCAGGGCGGATTATAATGTACATATACATGGCAAACATTCAATGCCATAGACACACAACATACATAGACAGACACTCAGAGGCTATTTAACATTCCAGCTTCTGGCCACCAGGGGAGCTGTCGCTTCCTCGTTCTTTGCATACTTCCTGGAGATTTTTATGGCCTCGTAAATCAGTTAAATTAGCCTCCCCACAAAGTGGTACTTATTTATTTATTTATTTATTCAATCTTATATTCCGCTCCTCCCTGCAGGCTCGGGGCGGATCACAACATACAATACAATATACAGCATATAGTAAAAACATAAAACATACAATAAAAACATAACATAAAACATTGTCTCAGTAAAAAGGTCCGTAGGAACCCATGGATTCCATGGACAAGGAATATAAAACATACCAGGCCGGACCAGATTAATTGAAAGCCAATCTAAAGAGGGCGGTCTTGCAAGCCCTCCGAAAAGGGACGAGCTCAGGGATCGCTCGAGTGTCGTCAGGAAGGGAATTCCACAACACAGGGGCCACAGCCGAGAAGGCTCGTTGCCTGGTTGTGGAAAGGTAGGTGGCAAGAGCGGATCGATGGAACAAGTAACAAATTCTGCTCTTCTGAGCGTAGTGATCTCGGGGGAACATACGGGGTAAGGCGGTCTCTTAGGTACTCAGGCCCTAGACCGTGCAAGGCCTTAAAGGTTAAAACCAACACCTTGAAGGCAATTTGGTACTCGATGGGAAGCCAGTGCAGTTGCCGAAGAATGGGAGTAATATGCTCCCTCACTGGTGCTCCCACCAGCAAGCGAGCAGCAGCATTCTGCACCAGCTTGAGTTTCCGGATTGTCGACAGGGGAAGGCCGACGTAGAGGGCATTACAGTAGTCCAGTCTTGAGATGACCGTCGCTTGGATCACCGTGGCCAGGTCGTCCCTGGACAGGTAGGGTGCCAGTCGCCTAGCCTGACGTAGGTGGTAAAACGAGGATTTGCTGACCATGGAGACCTGAGTCTCCATGGACAGCAAAGGGTCCAATTGAACACCTAAGCTCTTAACAAGGGATGACGGGCTAAGTTGCTCGCCATCCAGGGTAGGCAACCGGCACTCATCCAGCCCAGGGTGACCGGGCCACAAGATCTCCGTCTTCGATGGGTTCACCTTCAGCCGGCGGCCCGCAGCCATCCAGTCACGGCTTCAAGGCATTGATGGAAACAATCGGGTACGAAGTCCTGTCTGCCGTCCATTCTCAGCAGAAGCTGGGTGTCATCAGCGTACTGATAACACTTCAGACCAAAGTCGCGGGCCAGCTGGGCCAGCTGGGCCAGGGGCCGCATATAGATGTTAAACAATAAGGGGGAGACGATGGCCCCCTGGGGGACCCCACAACTTAATGGGAGCCTCCCAGAGACCTCCCTCCCCCTCTCCACACGTTGTCCCCGATCCTGGAGGAAGGAGGCCACCCATTTAAGGGCAGTCCCCCTAACCCCAGTCACGGCTAGACGGTGGGTTAACAGTGCATGATCTACTGTGTCAAACGCTGCTGTTAGGTCTAACAAAACAAGCAGGGCTGATCCACCCCGGTCCAGCTGGCGGCGAAGTTGGTCTGTAATGGCGACAAGCACGGTCTCCGTCCCATGCCCAATACGGAAGCCGGACTGGAAGGGATCAAGTCCAGCTGTGTCGTCTAAGAACCGCTGCAGCTGATCCGCTGCTGCCCTCTCAATTACCTTGCCTAAAAATGGCAAGTTGGAAACGGGTCGGTAATTGGAGGGAGCCGAAGGGTCTAAATTCGGCTTTTTCAGCAGCGGTCTTACCATAGCCTCTTTCAGTCCCCCTGGGAACACTCCTTGCTCAAGGGAGCAGTTGATAATCTTCCCCAGGGGGCCTCGTAACCCCCCCCCCCCGGCAGGATCTAACAAGCCAGGAGGGGTACGGGCCGAGGGAGCAGGTAGTTGGTCTAGCTGCAGCGAGTAACTTATCGACAGCTGCTGCGTCCAGCAGTTGAAATCGGGTGAAGGTGGGCCCGCCAAGTGGCGGCGGAGTCTCAAGTTCACATACTGTATCAAGAGTGGCTGGGATATCCCGGTGGAGGGTCGAGATTTTGTCGACAAAATAGTTCTGAAATGCCTCAGCTGTTGGAGCCGAACCCCTATCGTTTGGGACAGTCGGAATTGTTGTCAATGACCGAATTATCTTAAGAAGTTGAGCTGGGTGTGAACTGGCTGACTCTATCAAGGAAGAATAATGAACTTTTTTAGCTTCCTTAATAACTTGCTCATAGACTTCTTTAAATTGTCTATAAGCCAATCTCGATGCTCCGTCACAGAGGTCCCGCCACACGTCCTCTAGCTGTCTCTTCCTCCTTAAATATCCTACTTGACAGATGCAACTGTTTTTCAGGCTGCAAAGGTTGACAACAAGCTACACAATTTTGGCGGGGAGCTCACTCCGACCCGGGCTGGCTTCGGACTCATGACATTTCGGTCAGTAGTGATCTTAATGCAGCTGACTCCCAGCCAGCTGCGCCACAGTCCCGGTAATCAAGAATGATTATTTTTGATGCTGTACTCTGAGCCTGCTCAAATTTTTCTGTGCCCTTCTCAAAATGAGCAGCTTAAAATATGGTATTATGCATCTGGGATCTTAGAATCATAGACTCATAGAGTTGGAAGAGACCTCATGGGCCATCCAGTCCAGTCCCCTGCCATGCAAGAAAAACACAATCAAAGCAACCTCAGCCATCCAGCTTCTGTTTAAAATAAGGAGTGTCCACTGTTGAACAGCTCTCATGGTCAGGAGGTTCTACCTAAAGCTCAGGTGGACTCTCCTTTCCTGTAATTTGAACCCATTTCTCCGAATCCTGGGACCCTTCGACACTGCCCTTTATCCCAGGATCTGATCCCAAATTATCTGTTTTAAACTGGAATGAGTCCCCACTGCCAGATAACCTGGGATAGATAGATAACCTGGGATCAGATCCTAGGATAAAGGGGCAGCAATGGAAGGGTTCCTAGTATCCAGGGCAACAGAAAACAAGCCTGCTCCCTCTTCCTTATGGCACCCTTTCACATATTTATACATGGCTATCATATCTCCTCTCAATCTTCTTTTCTGCCGGCTAAACAGATCCAGCTCTTTAAACCACTCCTCATAGGGATTCATGGTCTGTAGACCTTTAATCATTTAAGTCGCCCTCTTCTGGACACCTTCCAACTTCTTAAACTGCGGTGCCCATACTTGAAAACAGGATTCCAGATGAAGCCTATTTGTGAATTTCAATTTTCTGCCTAAGTAAAATATCCTAAATTTCACCTTGTTGAAATTCATTTTGTCAGTTTTGGCCCGGCCCTGTTTAGATCGTTTGAATTCTTATAGAACATAGACAAAGAATAAGTAGAAATAAGTAACAGGATATCTCTGACTAGATGCTGATACTATAATTTTATTTTTAGTATCATTTTTTGGTCTCGTCACAGAAAAATCAACTCACAGCCCCCAGCCCAGTTTGCTTCATTTCAACGTGCAAGCTTTTTTTGGGGGGGGTGCTTTTCCTCCCCAAGGTTCTGTAAACATTGGCTTAAATTTTTGAAATCCAAGATTATGTTAAAAATCAGAGTAATAAACGGTCTTCAAACATTTCATTGCCCATTTGTATAGGCTTCCCCGTACCTTGTGGAGCTCCTAGCCAACTCAAGTTGCGTAATAAGCAAACACAGCATGCAGACATGACGCATTTCATGGCGCTACAATGCGCTTTGATCAAAACACCCTTCTCATCTTTCAGAGGGGGAAAATGGGGGAAGGCAGTAGAGAAAGAACCAAAATCTAGGCCAAGCTTATTTGATAGTAAACATCTAAAATGTTGTTTCCGTTTATTCATAC